>CAWTZC010000343.1:0-11432 GCA_963919715.1 Microtus obscurus | reverse complement strand
AGCCTCCAAATCAACTTTGATATGGTTCTTTACAAAAATAAAACTGTTAGAAATATATAAATATATTCTTATATATCCATAGTATGTGTTTGTATTGTAGAAAGTATTTTGGTCTTAAGGTAATGTATTTTGCTTGGTTTATTTCACCCACACCTATCTGATTGGCTGAGACATTTCTGGAAACAAACTGCCAGCTAAGGTTACTCACCAGTCTGTAAATATAATCTTATTTAGAAATAAAATTTTTGCATCCAAAGGAAGTTAAAATAAAGTACTATGTTTAATAGGGTCTTTAACCTCATCACTGATATCTTTAAACAAGGGGGAAATTTGGAAGTGAAGCATAGACAGACAGAGGGAAGAAAACCTGTTGAAGATAGTCAGAGGTAGCCATGATGCAGCTACAAGCCCAGGTGTGAATGGGTTCCCTGGAATCCCTCAAAATTTGAATAAATGAGAATTTGTTGTCTCCCACCTCCCAAGTCTGAGCATTTTGAGCAGGGACATGAGTCAGCAGACACTGTGACATACAGCTTTGTTGGTTTACACAGCAGAAAAATGGATGCCAACAAATTAAATAAAAATAGGCCTTAGCCACGCTGCCATAACAAGTGCCATGGGCTCCTAGTGCACTGTGGGAAACTGAGCATGAGAGCACACACGTTTATGGCTCTGCTTCTTGCTGAAGAAGAACTATGAAGAGGTCTTTCTTTCCTCTGGTAAGTGCAGGGGCAGACCACATTCCAGAGGCTGGTCCTGGAGATTCCTGAAGTAGAGCATTCAGCCATCCAGCTCCGTGAGATCTCGAGCTTCTCATGCTGGTACCAGCTCTGCTGGCAGCATTAGGCTGTTTGAAGGGCTTACCTTTGGCAGCCTTTGGTGTTCTGAATGAACCATCATTGTGATGATCGCTGACTCATTAAAGCAGCTGCACATAAGCACAGTAAAGGGCAAGATCAGAAAGCCAAAAATGCAGAACACACTGAGAAAATGTTGAGGTCAGATTTTTTAGGAAAAGAATAAATAAAGAGATAAATATTATGTTAAAACACTCTCTGTGTTGGTATCGTGCCTTTGTACATTTATGTGTGTGTGTGTGTGTGTGTGTGTGTGTGTGTGTGTGTTTTCTGCCCACGTGCCTCCTAAAAGCATGATAACCACAGGCTGATTCACGGATGCATTGAGATTCTGACTTCACTATCAACTCAAGGACTGTGAAACAAAGGTGACCCTTCATCCTCTTCCTGCATGTGGGCTGTATGATGAAGTGTTTACCAGCCTCGTTACCTGAGGGTCTAGGTGCCCTGTTACTTCCTTACTGCCCAGGTAAACAACTTATCTCCTGCTGGAAGGAGACAATAAAGTTCTCCACAACAATCAGAACATATTCGTTTAAAAAGAATAGGAGATCCTGGTGGCAGAAAAACCTTACCATCAATCATCTTCCCTTCAAATATCTTCTCTTCCCTTATGGTCTCTTTGCACATGATTCTTGGAAGTTTTCGTAGTTGCCGCAGACAGTGATTCTCTCATTCCTCTCAAGGCTCAAAGCTCAACTTTGTCTTTTATATTATGGCTCCTCTGAAAAGTCTCATGTCTCAGATCCTCTTCCATGCTTTCCAGCTGTTGTGTACCACTTCTCTTGGCACTTCCTGTCTTTAATCATCTCTGGCACTGCTTGCCTCCTGTTTCATGTTGCTACCAGAAATAGCCCACTTAGCAGCTGGTCTCTGAAACAAGGTTGCTGCTGATCCTGACATGTGGTATCTCTCCTGCAGGTGTGTGGGGGGGCGGGGTCATCTTGGCAGGTTTTGGTGGCAAAGGAGTGGGTTAGGTGATACTGCAAAATTGTGCTTGGTTCAAATCCTAAACAATTTTACCCTAACCCTCACAAACAACCCTCCAAAAGTATGTTCTGGATGTTCCTTAGTCCCAGGAAATGCACAGGGGAAGCAACCATAATTCAGCTGTAAAAATTGGTAGCGAGAGGAAGGGAGGTAGCTCAGTCCATAAAGTGTTTTCTAGCACAGTCATGAAGTCCTGAATTTGATTCCCAGAAACCAAGTAATAAGGCAGGACGTGGGTACAAATCCATAGTACTGGGGGGCAGAGATAGACCAATCCTTGGAATTCATGTGCAACCAGCCCGGCCTAATAGAAACATCCATGTCAGTGAAGAAGCCTTGTCTTCAAAACAAGGTAGTTGCCACATGAGGAATGCCACTTGGGGTAGGTCTCTCCAACTACACATATATGTGTCATCTAGTTTGAACACATATACACCACAGACCACAGTTACTCCAGGTTCCATAGAGGATGAAATCACACTGACTAATTGTATTGCTTGCTTATCTATGGTGAGGAACACAGTACCTTAAAAGTGAATTCTGCTGTTCACAGAGCAGAGCTGAAATTTTTGTGTTTAAACCTTTGAATCTTTTATTTTGTAACACTGGTTACGTATTGATCTGCTTTACAATTGGGAGTATATTCAATAGAATTTCTTACCCAAAGTATCGAAAGGCCTTTGGCTTGTCACATTTTCTACCCGACTGTTCTTCACTCTCAGCTGTCTTCAGATGTGCTCTCTCTGCGGCACTAAGTCTTAAATTCCTTTATAAGACACTACGCAGCTCATGTGAACTCAGTAATGGAAACATTTGAGAACACATTTCCTTACAAAGACAGAGATAAGAAATCTGTCACTTCCAGGAAGCACATGTTAAAGTATGGCATCCTTCTTTAATTCAACGCAGATGAGTACGATTTCAGCGACCATTATGATCATCTCCATTGTTACCGCCCAATATCGTCTCAAACATTATCTAAGGTCCTACGCTGAAGTCATCCTTGACCTGGCCTCTGCATAGTACCAGACAGAAGTCTGCATTTCCACCAGGTCTTTGGCACCAATGAGATGAATTACTAAGGAATTTAGGATTGCCTTCTTCTATGGTCTCTTAGGAAACAGTGGCCCAAGCTCCTTGCAGGTTTCACTTCCAGTTGGGAAGGTGAAGATGTTTCATTACTCTAGTGGGCTGTATTCTCTGGTGTGAAAACCAGTTCCAGCAATGGCTGATGGGTAGTACAGAATATGAATTTTAAATGTCATCATTCACAGGGATGTACAGAGTACCACTCCAGGTCCAGCAAGAGTCTGCTTGGCACTAAGAGTTAGAGAAGCAAATAGCACACGGTGAACACTAAACCCAGGCCAATTTAGAGGCCACTGCTTATAATTTGCAGTAAGAGGAATTTTAGTGTTTTTTGGATGTGCTTAGCTTCCAAACTGAGGTGGGAAATAAAAATGGGGAAACTAATTAGGAGTGAAATACTTTTTCAGACTGATACTGGTAGCAGATTGAGGTCTGCTAGCTGTTCCTGTAGCAATGGATATCTGTCAGATTCAGGAGAGAACACGGCCAGAAGGACAAACATGTGGAAATCCCATGAGGAATAAAGCTCCGAGCACAACAAACGTGAAATAAGAAGCAGCTGAGCCGCCTGTCAGAGGCCACTGCCGTGGACACTCTCTGGTCTCTGTGGGATATCAGGAAGGTGTGCATCAGGCAAGGGGAGGTTTTTATTCATTCCTTATTGATGGTTTCTTACAAGTGTTTCCTATGTATAGCTAAACATAAGAATTATGTTCAAAACTTCATGAACAAGTTCTAGCAATGAGGAAATATAGTTTTAAAAACTCACATATTGGGCTGGAGAGATGGCTCAGTGGTTAAGAGCATTGCCTGCTCTTCCAAAAGTCCTGAGTTCAATTCCCAGCAACCACATGGTGGCTCACAACCATCTGTAATGAGGTCTGGTGCCCTCTTCTGGCCTGCAGGCAAATACACAGACAGAATATTGTATACATAATAAATAAATAAAATATTTAAAAAAAAACTCACATATTAATTGTGCACTATATATACATATATATACACACACATATGTATATATATACACACATACACACACACACATATATATATGTGTGTATATATATATATATATATATATATATATATATATGACACTAAAATAAAGGATCATTTCGATGGCAATCTGTGTACAATCTGTTTCATGGCATATGTAGTAAAAATATGAAAAGCGTAGCTATTTCTACATCATTTTGATACAGTCCTGAGGGAAATTTAACATTCTCTGGGACATATTTCTAGAGCCCCTTCATTTTCATTTTGATATAAATTTATGATGGTGAGAAAAAATCATTATCTTTTTCAAGAAAGTGGTTGCCAGGTGTTGACTTAATGACATGGGGGACACTAAGAGTGGGTGAAAATGGCCAGGGAGGGGTTTTAATAAGTGTGAGTACAGTTCACGGAAATTTTGCAGGCTGAACAAAATTTCTGAATGCTTAATGATTTTGGAAAGCTTTTTGCGAGGTTGACATAGACAGCTGCAATTATCTGTCCCTTCCTACACGCTTGCCTGAAAGTGAATGCTCTTTCTTAATTGGGTGAGCAGCTTGTATTCAGAGATTTTTAAAGGACTGACTTCGCTTTTCTTATTTTAATTCACAAGACCAGAGTGTCCTCTGCTATCGATTATTATATGAGCTGCAAAATCAAGTGATATCTCTTTCAAGGACCCATGAAGCTGCATATGCTTCATACCCCCTGGTTTTTCATGTCACTATTTCAAGTAGATGTTTCAAAAGCCAAAAAAAAATGAAATGAACATCTTAAATACAGAAGGTGGAAAGAATCCCTTCCCTGCTTCTCAAATGTCTCTCATTTGTCTGTGTGTATTTGAAGATCAGGAGTCAATGCAAGGTATCTTCCTCAATTGCTTTCTTCCCCATATAGTCTGTCTATCTATCTATCTATCTATCTATCTATCTATCTATCTATCTATCTATCTATCTATCTATCTATCTATCATTATCTTGATTGTAGCACTCAATCTCATTTGTTCGTGTGCGTTTGGAGATCAGGGTTAATGTTCAGCATCTTTCTCAATTGTTTTCTACCCCACGTATCCTATCTATCTATCTATCTATCTATCTATCTATCTATCTATCTATCTATCTATCTATCATTTATCTATCCATTCATCATCTATATATTCATATTTGCCATACATTTATTTATCTATTTATTTGGTATAAATTGTTTGAGTCTTTATGTGTCATATATGGTTATGTAAATTCTCATGTGAGGATAAAGGCCTGAAGTCAATGCTGGGTGCCTTTCTCAATCTCTTCTCCACCTTAATATTGAGATAGTGTCTGTCCCTTTACCTTGATGTTGCCTAAATGCCCTGATGATCTGGATTGTGAGCTCCATGACACTGGCTGTTTCTGACACCTTAGTGCAAGTATGACGAAGACATGACATGCAGTCCGGATTTTTTACATGGTTACTGGAGTTCCTAAATTATGTATGCATTCTGGCATAACTTTCCCACTGACTGAGTCCTCTCTCAAGGTTACTCCCACCTTACTGATGCTATAGTTCATGAATATGGCTAGATTTCCAGGTCAGAAATCCCAGGAATCCTCCTGCCTCCACTTCTCAAGTTCTAGGATTAATGGAACCTGCTACTATTTCAAGCTTCAACGTGGTTGCTAAGGATTCAAACCCAGGACCTTATTATTGAATTGCAGTCACTTTACTTGCTGAGCCATCTCCTGTGCTCCAGTCAACCGCATGTTTAAAGTGAGTACATATTTATACTGTCAACTGTGCATTTTTATAGGTGTATAGATGCCTGGTCAGAGTAAGAAGGAGGATAAAGGTTCAAAGAAGAGATGTGTATTAATTAGATATATTCTGAAATATTATGGTTATGAACAGAATGAACATTCTAATGAAAATATAGACCTATTAGAAATTATCTGTTGGGAAATTATATAATAGATGTTTAAGGACAAGATTTTAGGCTTCATTGAAATATGTCTTGAATTCAGCTATTGAAACAACTTGATTAACCATAAAAGAATATTTCCTCTCCAATTCTATCCTTCTGCACAGCTTTTCTCAGAAGACTGATTTCATATCATTCTATAACTGTGCAGTCTGAAGAACTATTTCCTGCAAGGATTCTTCTGCAATATATTTTTCTCTAAATGCCAAAGCACAGGTGGATGATGTAAGGTGGCTTACTAAAATTCTAGATGAGCCAAGAATAGACATTTTCTTGAAAAACATCTAATTTGAAAACTTATATGTATAAACATCAAAGCTGTCCTAATAGTCCTGAGAAATGGGGAAGATGAAGAGAATACGGTGTAAACATTGTGGGAACATTTAGAGTCTCATATTATTTTCAACCTGCAGCTGGTTTTCTAAGGGATAATCACAGTCATCATAGAATGCATATGAATGTGCCTAACCTACAATTGACTATGACATTCTTTATGATCAATCTGATGGTTAAATTTCATGGATACCCTGTTTTTTTCCTAAGTCTCTATTTTTGAATCTAGAGCTACTTCATACAAGTCATAATTATGAGTACTATTGTGAAAATTCTGCCAATAACACTGCCAGAACCTACAAACCCTTAGCTCTATTTTTATGGACATAAAACAACAGGCGATCTCCTTAGCCTGTCCAGTTACTTTGTTTGGCAAATAACAACACTGATACCTTTAACAGGGTTATAGTGAATAGCAAATTGCAACTGTGGATTAATTCTCTAAAAATTAGTAATGGATGAAAACAACATTTATCTGTAAGTAAAAGATTAAGTACTGACCATGTAGCCTAAGGCTTATATGTGGAAATAAGTCTCTATGCCCTTATATACTTAAGCTTAATAAGTTTTAGGGGTCTCTGCTTACTAAAAATTACAGTCTATTAGGAGTAACAATGTACTGTTTCAACTCAATGGCAGCTAAAAATAGGTGTATACTCTTACTGGTAATTATTTTGCCACAGAACTTATAAGAAAAAACATCTCATATTTCCATATCTATTGGCTATTTATAGCGCATTTGCACATTCATGGCTGGTTTTTTTTTTGCCTTCTACAGAAAGTTCTGAATTCTATGTTTAAAAAAACATAGATAGCGCTCACTTATAAGTATATATTTAAATGAATTTTATGCCTGTAAAGAGAAGAATGTTAGAGATGAAGGTAAAATCCAATAATTTTTCGTGATTCTGGTAGAAGCTTATGATGTATGGTAACAAAGCAAACCTTTACATTTCCTTCCCTCTCTGATGACTTCCTTTATTTTCTTTCCCTCTCCATTTCTCCCCATCTATCTTTCTATTACTCTGTGTTCTGAGGTATCTCTAGACTCCTAACTTCAATTTGCATGTAATTCTTTAAGCATACATTAATTTCTACAGAAAAACTTGCAGACATTTGTTGGAATTCTTTCTACCAATGAGGGTTTATTGATGGAAATTTATATCAAGTGACAGAAGACATCGGCAGTCTTCAAAAAATTTAAAAATATATTTGTCAAACTGCTTTTTAATTTTATAATGTTTATTTCTCTATTAGTCTGAGAATTTAGCAGTGAAAGATTTGGAAAAGTTTACTACATGGTGAAAAGAAAGAAATTACTTATTTTCTCTACAAAAATCTAAATGGGATGAACCGTTGGTATTAACTGGTTTTTTTTATTTACCTCCCCAAAAGATTTATAGATATCTATGTATTTTAAAAATGAAATAAGATCTCCTTTGAGAAGGAGTATTTCTTCTAAGTACAGCTATCTGAGCATGCATCATTAAAGAGGTGAAAAATGCTTGACTGGGGTTGTGAAGGGGTCAGTTACAGCGGTCTCGGGCTGAGGGAGAAGCTCCCACTTGTAAAGTAATGGATGCCACCATCCAGGACACTGACACCCAAGGATTGTGGATCCTGGCTAGCAAGGACTGGAGGATAATAAACTGTTTTAAAACAATTTCTAGAACAACATAAACCTTTCAGATCTGACACCTAACATTTGGAGATTTGTCCCATTTTAGGCAAACCACATATTGTAGTTCTTTGCTTTCTTTCTTTTCATTTTTTGTTTTGTTTTGTTGCTGTTGCTATTATTGTTGTTGCAAAATGCAGCTAGCTCTCAACTCACAGGGATTAAGGTTTTTTTTCTGCTGCCCAGCTGAGGTGCCGAGCCCACTCTTGTGTGCTGCAGCTGGGGAGGGTCAAGACTAGCACTGGAGTTGACCCTGTTTGGGGGTCTCAGACGAGCCAGCGCTGTAGAGCAGTAGAGCTTAATCCTGTCCCCTCATCTGTCATGCAGTGGCATGGATGAGAAAAAGATGCTCTCCCTCCTCTGCCCCTTGCTCCCTGAGGCAGGCAAAAGAACTGGCCCTAGGGACAGGTGAGTGAATGCATCCCACGTGGGCTATACAATAGAGCTGACGTTAAGATGGAGGGTTTTGCAGGTGAGTCTTCTCTGAAGGACTGAGAGCAAGAGAGCTTACTCTTCTCCCATCGTATGCCCCCTTCAGCCATCGGGAGAGAGGACCCTATGCCTCCTCTGGGCAAAAGAGTAGAGCTGGCCCTGGTGATGTGAGTGTGGGTGACCCAGATCAGAGGCCCTGAGAGCAGGACAACTAGCCTTGCTCCTTGCTGCGGGCTGCACTGGGTGGGCTAGCTGGCGGTATTGATGCAGGTAACTGGAGGACTGACCAACCCAGTTACCACCCAGGCCCAGATCCAGGACTATGAGTTAGCCCACCCCAACATTCAGCATGTGAGTGGGACAAACCCGTAGATTCAAATCAGCAGGATCTCCACAACATAGGACAGCAAGATTCTCAAGAAGAGCCCCAGTAGGAACCTATTATTAGTGGTGTAGTAGAAACCAGAAGCCTCCTGCAAAACCAATGACTCACGGCAATGACCACTTGCAAGTGAAGATGAATGTATGAAGGGGAAACCGCGTGCCTCAATGGGATACACTACAGCTTCCATGACAATGTTCTTCTTGTTCTTTTTCTTCCTCCTGTTCTTCTTCCTTCTTTCTTTCTCCTTCTCTTCTTTGGTTCTTGTTTATTTGTTCTTCTTTCCCTTCTTCTTTCCCTTCCTCTTGGTATTACTCTTCTTATTATTTTTGTTTCTTTATTTGGTTTGTCATTTGGTCTTTCTTTTAACTTTGGTTTTGATTTAAGGGAGCGGTTGCAAGGGCAGAGGCAGATTCGAGTAAACGGGGAGATAAGTGGGATTGGAATGCATGATATGAAGTATCAAAAGAAGTTAAATTTAGTTTATTCTGAGTCAAATGAGTGACCATGGCCCAGACACATGGATTCTAGTTTTCCTACATAGCATGCTCCAGAGGGGAAATGGTTTCTTTGAGTTTTTATAGTTACAGAACAAAATAACTTCATACATACAGATGTTTCCCAAATACTTTAGTGAGAAAAATATGGTATGAAGGTTTACTGAAAAGTAGAGATAACTCTGCTAGAAGTTTAATGTATTGTCTGATGGCATCCTAAAACCTTTGGGTTTGTGGATCCCAGTGAAATTAATGCAGTCCAAAGCTTTTACTGATGACTAAGAAGACTTTATGTCACAGACATGGACAATAATTGACCATTAAAGAGACCATATATAGGTGAAGATAATTTGGCTTTAGATCTGCAACATTCCAGCTCTCTAAAATCAGGAAGTTGAAAGCAATCAATCACCATTACAGAATCTTTAACTGGGAGAATTTCTTTTATAATTATACCTTCATTCAGAATAAACTTTTTTTCAGAAACTGAGATTCAAACCACTTTGAATGTATTCATTCAAAGTGTCAATTTCTTTCTCATAAAACAGAGAAATAGTATTGATGTTAGAGACTTAAAAGAGGATTGCATTAACTCAATTTCTCTCAAGATTTCTATAAATTTCAGTAACTAAGATGTAACCATGTGAGTCTCTTCTGGATTTGAATTTAATCTCCTAAAGTTCAAGCCTGGAACAAGAGGGGATAGCACACACACATTATTTTGTGCTTAGAAAAGTTAAGTAGATAGCACTGTTTCTCAAAGTTGGGAGAGAAAAGACTCATACTTGTAATACTGCCATCTTGGTGGCTGGTCCAGAAGGATTATTAATTTTAGGCTAGTCTAGGCTAAAGAGTGACATGCTTTCTAGAGCAATAAGACAACATGACAAATGAATGGATCCGAAAATAAATGCTCCTATACAGTATAATTAAAAAAAATAGAATGTTAGTCAACCTCAGGTTGGAACCTGAACTGCAGGCAACAATGCTTTGATACTCTGCACACATGTTCACAGATGCACTGTAATTACTGATGTGGGGTTATGAGCACACTTTAGTGACTAGGTGAATTTGGAACAATGGAATCCTTAAATAACAAGATTATCCTTCACTGTCAAGTGAATATGTTAATATGTAGAAGCGTCAGACTTCCCTGGCAATGATATCAGATGGTTTTATAAGCACCTATATTGTGATCAACAAAGTGTTCTGAATATGGGTTAAGAAGGGACTAGCTTTGTGTTTCCCCCTCAAGGGAAAATATTTCGCAAGGCAAAACTTAGAAGCCACTGCTTCAGTTTTAGTCATGACTTTATATAGCCTCACAACCACGAGTAGTGAGAATCTGGTACATAGCCACTAACAGAATAGGGATAATACTGAATTTTTATATTATGAAATCTAGAAGAATGCAAACCATTAAAGGATTTAAAAAGGAATGGTATTGGAGGATAAAGACTTGTGAAACAGTCACATTGAACCTTATTATTTTTTAAAAGAGCTAGAACATGTAATTTTTAAAAATGAGTTGAATTTTTCACGATTGGGTGATGTTCTTTTTTATTTTTTATTTTTGTCAGAGAGACCACACAGCCTCTTTAAATAATGCAGACTATTTCCACTACTTTTGGACCTTCACTAGAACTAAATTGGAAGACAATTGCTGAGGATGCCACAGACTTTGGATACAGGACAGAGATAAACTAAGCTGGAACTGAAGTTGCAGCTTTTCCTTTTGTCTAGTAGTCACAGTTGTAGAGGGTGCTATGCTGGCCACTTGGAAGAGAAGCATCAATGGGTGCTAAGTATACCAAGACACTGCGAGGCAAGATATGTCCACTGAGGCAACAAAGGCATGATGTACAGCCTTATGCCTTTTTTGTTTGTTTGTTTGTTGTTTTTTTTTGTTTTTAAGATTAATTTTTATTGTCCTTTATTGTGTGTTTTTTTTCTTTTTTTTTTCTTAAAAATTTCCGTCTCCTCCCCGCCTCCCTTTTCTCTTCCCCTCCCCACTCCTCTCTCCCTCCCTCTCCAGTCAGAAGAGCAGTCAGTTTGAGACTGACTTTCTAGAAAAAATACATTCCTGGTACTTTAGTGTGGATTCATGCTGAAGGCTGGTATGATCACAGTTCATGGTGGGGGATTGATGTCTTGCTAATTGGACACATAGTCAATTACTTTCTAAGCATTTACTTAGACAAATAGACTAGGGTTATCCTCAACT
>CAWTZC010000342.1:0-29132 GCA_963919715.1 Microtus obscurus | reverse complement strand
AAGGAACCTGATGGGGGAGTGTCATATATCAATCTATTGATTTCATTGGATAAGCAATAAATAAACTGCTTGGCCCAATTGGTTAGAACATAGGTGGGAGGAGTAAACAGAATAGTATGCGGACAGGAAGAGGAAGTGGGCTCAGAACGAGAACGCAGCTCCACTCAGAGAAGCCAGGCTCCTCTCTCGTGAGCGGACAGGATCCAGCTCTCTGAGGCACACTCGCCATGAAGCTCCGACTCAAGATGGACGTAGGCTAGAATCTCCCCGGTAAGTGCACCTTGGGGTGCCTACATAGATGATTAGGAATGGGTTAAGAGGTTGAAGTTAGTGGGCCAAGCAGTGTTTAAATGAATACAATTTGTGTGTTGTTATTTCGGGCATAAGCTAGCCAGGCAACCGGGGTGTTGGGGACACAAACCCCGACGCCCCAATTTCAACAGATGGCGCCCACGTGGACAACTGAATCCACATAACGCCTGAGACAGCTTGGGAAGTAATTCTAGAACAAAATGACAGCGTTGTGCATGGTTTCTTGGTAGCAGCAGTTTCTCGGGGTTGCTCTGCTTGCTAGAGGCAAGCACGTGCTCTCAGCTAAGAGAGGCTTCCTGACTCAGCTTCAGCTGCAAAACCCTGCAGCTCATTAAGAGGTCCTGCCATGAAACACTGAAACGGTATTGACGAAAAGCTGAATGCATGCTTTTCGGTTTTCAGTTGTAGCAGGAAAAAAGCTGCGCTGTTTAAAAATGCTGGCTTTCTGGGCCATCCTGCCAGGGCAACTCTGACTGTTTGAGGCAGGAGGGCCGGCTACAGAGAGAGGACTGACTGTTGTCTGTTGTAGCTCGCTGGCTGGCAGGGACCTTGAAACACTGTAGACTTGTGGCACTGAACACGGCTCTGGCCGGTAACTCAGCTACAAGGTTGGAATGGCAGAAAGCTAAGGAATGGACTGGAACTAGCTGGCAAAGCCACGCCTTTAGTCCTACTGAGATTGCTTGGTAAATTAAAGACTTATGTGGTCAGAAAAACAGAGAGAGATACAGTAAAAAGAGATTCAAAGATAAAGAAAATTTGTAAATGGTTTACAGTGTGTTAAAAATATAAGCAAGCTAAAAGTAAGTTCTTAAGAGTAAAAAAAAAAGAAAGAAAAAGAGAAGTTGGTTGTGGTAGTACATGCCTTTAATCCCAACACTTGGGATGCAGAGGGAAATTGACCTCTGTGACTTCAAGGTATGGTAGCACACGCCTTTAATTCCAGTGCCTAGAAGGCAAGAGACAAACAGATCTCTGTGAGTTCAAGGTGTAGTAGCATACGCCTTTAATCCCAGTGCCTGGGAGGCAGAGACAGGCGGATCTCTGAGAGTTCAAGAACAGCCTGGTCTACAGTGTCCAGGTCAAAGATATACTCTCAAAAAGCAAAGAGTTAAAAGTAAAAATAAACGAAATAGAGTTAAAATAAAGCCGTACAAAGATGGAAAATGCACAGAGAATCTTGATACTGTATGCTTTTGTGCTCTCTTTGAATTGTTTGAATGCTGAGGAAGGAACAACAGATACCAAACAATATTTGATTATAAATGCTGCTAAACTAACCCAACATAGATATTGTGAAAATGCCTTGACTATGAAATTTGGATTTAAGGACATGATACTTCGGAAAGGAGTTTCTTGTTTTGTTTTCACAGAGGATGAGACCCTGTTCATGTCTTCTATTCCAATATGGTATGATGGACCACGCCCTCCTGAAGGGTTGCTGTGAACACCTTCAGAAAATTGCCTCACTCAACTGCCAACTAAGATGAAACTAGCACACAGGTTATACCATGAAAGACCTAATTAACGACGCCCCCATTCAGCAGGAAGCAGTTTGGAGAGAAAACTGTGCCCATGTTCCCAAATATGGTTTATAAGTGTTTTTTTTTTACATTTAAAGGGGGAAATGGTATAGGTATGAATAATTTACATTGATATGGATTTTGCTTTAGTGATTTAAATTTAAGGTCAATTTTGTTATATGTATCTGTATTTCTGATCTTGATTAAGGTATTGTGATTGTGTAGTTCACTTAAAAATGTAATGTATATAGGTTGTTAATGGATAATCATCGATAATGGTCAAGCTTGTAGTTATGTTAGTTAGGTTTTCTAGATATATATAGATATATTTTAGTTAGATAGGCATTCTTCATATCTTTCAAAGACTACAAAATAGGACATTTAATGTTTTAATAACTTAGGGCTTTTCATGACAATGAGACACATCTGCTCCTGGCAGCACCAATCTACTTCAAGAAAAAGATGGGCATCGAAGAGGATCCTTATGGAGTTTGATAGCCATTGGGCAAGAAATTGTTCTTGCTTGGACTATTGCATAAACTGGACACAGAGAACCCGCAGAGAGAGGACTACTGAACTTGCCTAAAGGTGAGATGATCTTTCGGGGTTCCTGATTCATGAAAGAGTCTGCAAGACATTCTTCAGGACAAGCAGATAGTGACTGCCTTTGAAATTTCCTGCTTTGTGGAATGTCTGCTGAAAACTATGGGCCTGTAGGCCGAAGATGGATGCCCCAACGGTACAGAGGAACTTTGGGTGACTGTCCAGGTAGCAAGATGTCTCTGTCATTTCTAGAGTTTGAACGTTGCTGTTAAAGTTAAAGCTTTTCTTTTTTGTTTAAACAGAAAAAGGGGAAGTGATGGGGGAGTGTCATATATCAATCTATTGATTTCATTGGATAAGCAATAAATAAACTGCTTGGCCCAATTGGTTAGAACATAGGTGGGAGGAGTAAACAGAATAGTATGCGGAGAGGAAGAGGAAGTGGGCTCAGAACGAGAACGCAGCTCCACTCAGAGAAGCCAGGCTCCTCTCTCGTGAGCGGACAGGATCCAGCTCTCTGAGGCACACTCGCCATGAAGCTCCGACTCAAGATGGACGTAGGCTAGAATCTCCTCGGTAAGTGCACCTTGGGGTGCCTACATAGATGATTAGGAATGGGTTAAGAGGTTGAAGTTAGTGGGCCAAGCAGTGTTTAAATGAATACAATTTGTGTGTTGTTATTTCGGGCATAAGCTAGCCAGGCAACCGGGGTGTTGGGGACACAAACCCCGACGCCCCAATTTCAACAGGAACCTTATTTAATGATGTAACATTTGTAAATCTCTGTGAATAAAGGAATAATTTAAGTGCATGATATTCCTGAACATTTCTCCACTTCCTCTCTCTCAGTGGGTCCATAAAAATCAAATGAAGCTGCCTGTGATCTTCTAGTAGCAAACCGTCCCACATGCCTCATAAATTGACACTTTGAACCTTACTGCATCACCCCCCACTGCCACCCAGACAAACTGTGTGCCTCATGCAGACCCCTAAGTGAGGTTGTGCTGCCCAGACCGCCAGCCCTCCATGGAGCTTAGCAGGAGAAATTGACAGGCTGAAAGCCTTCCCGACACTTGCACTTAGCCTTATACCAGCTGCAGGGATTAAATTCTCCCACAGTTTGGCTAGCATGTGGGCAAGTATCAGGTTGTTACAGGAGGGATAAATCAAGGCCATTACAGTAAAAAGAAATGATGTGTCCCCTGCTGTCAATCTTCGCTGAAGTACTTCCTCTTCCCTCCCGAAGTCCTTTAGTGCCCACATGTTTGTCTTCTTTTCACTCATTCCCCATTCTTCTCATTTTGAACTTGAGTTGAGTACCTAATGGATCAACACTGAATCTTCAACACACCTACCCCTCCCCATTGCTGCTAGAACTGCATCCCTGCACCCCGTGTTCTCTATTGCTATGCCTAGTACAGGCTTTACTGTCATCAAGTATTCTGGTACTGCTGTCTTAACTGATTAGTTTCTATCATTTCTTATTCATTAAAACCAACCCCAATCTAACTCTCTTCACCTTAACTTTTCATCTTTTCAATTTCCTTTAACCTGTAATTAATTTTAGGGAATAAACTAGCTTTAACTAGACTATCAGATTTTTCCCTTTAACCGAAAACATTCCGGAATTAAAGCTTTTTTTTTTTTAAAGATTTTTGAGACATTTCTCATGCTTCTCTCAGTGACATGTCAACTCTAACTATACAACAATTATTGTACAATCTCTTCTTTAGCAACACTTTTTTGATTCATGTAGTTTTAAACACCTTTAAGTGAGCAGTCTGTATAATGTTACATATATTCGTGTTTCTAAGTCTGACCATTCCGTTGGATAAACATTTGACTTGCTCTTTGGAGAAAACCACTTCTCCCATTCAGCAGTTTTCAATTGTTTATAGTTCTCTCTGTATGTTTGGAGCAACTTTTCCACTTTGCATGCTCTTACTGTTACCATTGTCCACCTCATGTTTAGTCAGTCACATTGACGTGACTTCATTGGTGTATTTCTGACATTTTTGGGGACACAAATTTTTAGAATATTAAAAACATAACATAACCAAACCAAAAAAAACATGCTTTTGAAATAACTTTAATTTGTTATACTATATTATGTTTTTAAACAGCACTGGGCTTGAGGAGTTAAAGGTGCTTTGTTTTTTTCTAAATTTTGATGAATACTTACAGTTTTTAACATTCTACTATTTATACTTATTTTGGTGTGTGTTTGTGTATGGATCTGTGTGTGTGTGTGTGTCTATATGCACATGCGTGTGAAAATCAAAGTGAAATCTGAGAGTTGGCTCTCCTGACACCATGAAGGTCTCAGAGATTGAACTGAGGTCTTGAGAATTGGTATCAAGGGTCTATAACTCCCAAAGCAACTCAAAAACACTAAAATTTTCTTTCCATATACTCTTTTTATTTAGCCTCATAAATTATGGTTACTCCATGAGATTGTGTGGCACCTATGTCATTTATTTGTAAACACTTGATGAAATCATAAGTGCCATTAAATATGCTTACAGGTCTGTATAGGAAGAATTTCCAAATAAATGACATTTTAGGTGAAGAAGGCACTGAAAATTTTGTTAAAGTGATCTATGAATGAATTGCTTTTGATAATTTGGGGTTTTTAGAGTGCTTTTCAATATATCTGTGTAACTCAGCATGTTGGCAGCAATTGTTAATCACATTCTGTTCTCAGTTTTGGCTTTAGGATCTGAAGCAATGTTTCTCTTCGTTTTTGAAATATGTTTTTTTCCCTCTCTTTTTATTGACTTGTATAGCCAAACGTTTACCCATTTAATAATGCTTTCTTAAGAAAAAAGGAAACCCTTTCCCCTTATGTTGGTTTGTTTTCTTTAAACACATATTTTATTCACACTCCACTTTTTTCTACCTTCCACTTTAGAAATATAGACAACTCATGTTGATTTTTCGTCATGCTTCCTTAAACCTTTTTCAATAATAGAGCTGAAATTCTATTACTAAGTGTGCATAAAATTAAGGTTGTTGTGATTTTTTTATAAATTGAAATATATGCCATTGGTCAATAAAGTATTTTCTTTGATCTAGAACTTTTCTTTTTTAAAATTTAATATTTGCCATCCTTATTTCTCTTTTGATCACACAGTGTTTTTTTTTTGGATTCATTTATCTGTATATATTTTCAACAACTTTTTCTAAGATAACATTTCCTCATCCAACAAAATAAACTCTGATTTTGTAAAAATATTTAAGATATTTTGAGATATAATGGAGTTACAAAGTTATGGTTAAATTTGTCTTCTTAAATTAGTTTCATATTTTTTTTATTTTAGTGACATTTATTATGAAGTTTACATTTTCTTAGAGATTCAATCTTTTTTATTTTATTGAGAACTACATTTTTCTCTGCTTCCCTCCCTGCCTCTCCTCTCCCCCCTTCAACCATTTCCCAAGGTCTCCATGCTCCCAATTTACTCAGGAGATCTTGTCTTTTTCTACTTCCCATATAGATTAGATCTATGTATGTCTCTCTTAGGATCCTCATTGTTGCCTAGGTTCTCTGGGATTGTAATTTGTAGTCTAGTTTTCTTTGCTTTATTTCTGTTTACAATCCACTTATAGGTGAGTAATGTGATAATTGTCTTTCTGTGTCTGGGTTACATCACTCAAAATGATGTTTTGTTGCTCCATCCATTTGCCTGCAAATTTTAAGAAGTTATTTTTTTCTGCTGTGTAGTACTCCATTGTGTAAATTTAACACATTTTACTCATCCATTATTTGGTTGAGGGGCATTTAGGTTGTTTCCCATTTTTGGCTATGACAAACAATGTTGCTATGAACATAGTTGAGCACATGTCTTTGTTGTACGATTGAGCATCCTTTGGATATATGCCCAAAAGTGGTATTGCTGAGTCATGAGGAAGGTTGTTTTCTAATTTTCTGAGAAATCACCAAACTGAAATTCAAAGGGACTGTACCAGATTACATTCCCACCAGCAAAGCAGGAGTGTTCCCTTTACCCCACACCCTCTGCAGCATAATTTGTCATCAGTGTTTTTGATGGAGGCATCACAATCCCCAACTTCAAACTCTACTAAAGAGCTACAGTACCAAAAACAGCCTGGTATTGGCATAACAACAAACAGGAGGACCAATAAAACCGAATTGAGGGTCTGGATATTAATCCACACACCTTCAAACACCTGATTTTTGACAAAGAAGGAAAAAAATCAAATGGAAAAAAGAAAGTATATTTAACAAATGGTGATGGCATAACTGGACATCAACATGTAGAAGAATGAAAATAGACCCATATCTATCACCATGAAAAACTCACATCCAAATGGATCAAAGACATCAACAGAAAGCCAGCCACACTGAATCCTATAGAAGAGAAAGTGGAAAGTACACTTGAACACAGTGTAATTGGCACACCACTTCCTAAATATAACCTCAGAAACACAGACACTGAGAGAAACAATTAATAAATGGGATCTCCTGAAACTGAAAAGCTTTCATATATTTTCTATATGTATCTTTTCCTCATGTTTTCCTGTGCTTTGACTTATTATGTAATGTGATTTTTTTTTTCATTAAGTCCTTTGTTTGTAGCAGATCTGTGGTAGCAACTGATAACACACTATGATGCAGTTGTCAAGGGAACAATCTTAGGTAAGAAAGGACCTCTGCTTTGAAATTTTTCCCTTCTTAATATTGTGCTGTTATTTCTATACCTTGTCCATGTGATACAGATCTACATTGCATTAGTTTTGATCAAAAATTATGTTTTCTAAAAAGAATAAATAAAAACTTCCCTCATGCCTGTATTTTGTAGTTCATAAACTCCCATTTCCTTGTGTAGCTATGTCTTATAGCTGGTTGTTTACAGTCTGGAATTATCAAATCTATCAAAGTAGTTAACTAGTAGTTGTTTAAGTATTCAATTACCATTTTGAAATTTAATATTTTTATACTTTTATCCTGTTAAGGATGCCTATTTTATTTATAATAAAGAGTATATTTATTTTGTGTAGTCATATTGTCTTACTTTCTTTATAGTTGTGGAATAATTTATTCCTTTCATTGCATCCTACATTTCTGTCTATCTTGACTGATGTTACTAGAGGTCTGTGGTATTATTTGGATCTGAAAAGTACCCTAAGTAGTCATGTTGATGATTTGGTGTCCATTGTAGCAATGTTCATAAGTAGAGATTTGCCAAACTACTTATACCTGAGGATTCTGATCTTTTCATTGTATTGATTCAGTGACTGATTCATAGTTTTTTGGGCTGTTGAAAGGTAGTAGATCTAAGGTCTTTTTGTAAAGAATGCATCCTTGTGAGTGTGATTTCTTGGGTTTGCATTTTCTCTGGCCCTTTCCTTTCTCTCTCTTTCCTGACTGTCATGCAGTGAGCAGCTTTGCCCCGTCATGAAATCTCCACCATTACTTTTCTATCCCATAACAGGCCCAGAGACGACAATTATCCAAAGACCTACTCTGAAATAGAAATTAAAGGAATCTTCATGCTTAACTTGACTTTCTTGAGTATCTTATTAGTGACAGAAAGAAGACTTACATAACATACCCATGTAACAGCTAATTTTATGTGTGAAATTGATTGGGCCAGATGGTGCCCACTTTTTGGATTTTTTTTTTTTTTTGGTGTGGGTATTTTCCATTTCATCAACATTACAATTGATGAACTCTGACTAAACCAGATTGTCTTCTAGTTGCTTTAAGATTGAAATAGATGAGTCTCCCTGTCTAAGAAGGCATTCTGAAGCAGATTTCTTTACAACATCACATATAACATCAGCCTTGTCTGGCTTTGCATCCTGACTAGAATACGGCTTCTTCTGAGTTCTGGTTTAACCGCCTTACTTGGTAACTCTTTTGGACAACCATATGATATCCTAGATAAATGCTCAGACTATATCTAGGAAGATAAGAATAAAGATATTTCTCAAGATAGAGAGTGGTAGACTATATATGTGTTCCATAGAAGATCATGTTCATTAGCTCTGTCACAGGAAAGGATTGTTTTCTGCTTATTTGGCTTGCACTAAAAAATGTGATTTAATTAGGTCACAGTTGGTGTATGAATAAATAGGGTCTATGTCCTGTCTGGATTGTAACTTTAAGATATTCATCACAGTCCTTTTGAATATTTTTTTTCAGCCACATAAATGTCTTTGTTAGAGATTTGGCAAGAATCTTCCTTCCATAGGAATCTGAAGTGAAGCAGGGATGCAGTAGAGGCACAGACAACACCCATTACAGATCAGAGCTCAAACTTTATTTCAATAAGTTATTAGAATTCAAGGGGCATTTCCTTTTATAGTACAAGTTCATCAAAACTGACAGGTACATCATGCAGTAAGTACATAGAACTAATTAAAGGGATCACAAAGAGCTAGTAAATAAAAAAGAAAAAATGCAATGTGTGAAATAAATATTAATTAAGTAAATGAAAATATGAAGGGCTCAAACTATTACAGCATTTCAATGGATCCACAATACATTAGATCATTTGCTTGTGGAGGTAATAAGGTTGAGACTAGAGAATAGGAATGAGCATCTCTGCATCCACAATATATGTAGACTCCACAAGAGGAGAAATACTATGTGAATACTAACAAAAAGTATAACTACTTCAACATTCTACATATGAGGAACAAAATACAGAGAGCATAATATTGAGGAGAAAAGCATAGAAAAGCTAGAAGTTGTTTTCCTGAGTTGTGAGGGAGGTTCTTCTGTCTATGTGTTGTTTTTGTTGGTTAATGAGTAAAGAAACTGCTTTGGGCCAATAGCAGAGCTATAGGAGAACAGAGCTAGGTGGGGAAAACTAAACTGAATGCTGGGAGAAATGAGGTTGAATCAAAGAGAATTCATGTAGTCCCACGGGAACCAGATAGAACTTTTAGCAGGTAAGCCACTGCCATGTGGCAATACACGAATTAGTAGAAATAGGTTAAATTAAGATATGTGTTATCCAATAAGAAGATAGAGATAATGGGCCAAGCATTGTTTTAAATAATATAGTTTCTGTGTGATTATTTTGGTTCTAGGCAGCAGGGATGAACAAGCGACCTCCCTCCTACACCCCAGTAGCACAATTTAGCACTAAAATAATCAAAGAAGACAAGAATTGACATGTGATTTTTGGGTTGCTGTTTTTACCCCAACATAAAGCCACTAATGCTGTCCTATCTCTTTGTAATTATAGATATTATGAGAGCATGGGGCTTATTTAGAGAGGAAATTTGAAAGTTTTTCATCAAGGAACTGTGTAATTGTATCTACACCTTCTTCCTAACCTTTCACTGAAGAGAAGAGGATTTCATGCTATTGATTTATAGCTTGAAAAAATAATCTTTTCAACGCCTTTGTGATGACTGCACCGTGCAGGTGTTGACCAACATATAAAGTGTTGGGCAAAGGTCCTTTTCATTCTACAGAATTGTCAGAATTCTTTCACTCTTCTCTGTGGCAGATTACAGTTTTTTTTTTTTTTCCAGAATAGATAATCGTTACCTCTAGATAAGCTTTCATTTCCTTACTGTGATTTCTATTTTCTAAGTCCATTGGAATGGTCTTTGTGAGCTCAGTATATAGTGGTGCCTAGCAGGTACCGACTGGCTTCAGATCCGTTGTTTTGCCCAGGTGCACTCTGTGTCCTTGGCAGACTACTAGAGGACATCAGCCTTCCTGCAGCAAAAAACACATAGCTCTCCTGGTTTCTTGTTTTTCTAAATGAATATAATTCATGGCAATACAACCTATTGTTCTCTAGTTTATTGCCAGATACTATGATTACTATGATCCAATTTTTGTTGGCTACACTATTCTGTAATTATTATAACACAAAGGTGTTTGATAATGAAGGGGAATACTACTCTCCGCATTACAGTACTTTAACGCTGATTTCTCTATAAGAAAACAATGAAAGGAAAAATAAGAAAAATACAGAGACTTTGAAAGAATTTTATTTTCAAAATGACAATTAAAATTAGAGTAAGAAGTTTAAACCTCTAAATAATAAAAGTAGATTATTGTATGTAATTGAAAAAAATCAGTGTTTTATTCTTATCATGTATTCATTTCTGTCTCCCACAAGATTCTTCTGAAGTATATTGGAATTAGTGCGGACTGATACTGACATGGAGATTTCTAAGGTTGCTCTGAAGAACAAAAGTCCTGAGAGTTACTGCAGTATTAGGAAGGGGAATTCCACTTGCTATATTATCTTGGAGAGTCCCAACACACATTATTAGAAATCTGAGAGCAACTGCTTTGCTGGAGTTTGTTCAACTTGATTTAATATAACCTCTCCAAACTAATTTAAACAGGGAATTTTAATTTTTTTTCCAAAACAAGCATCAATAACCTTAAAACTCACACATTTTGGTGAATATGCCAAAGTTATTAAACTGCATGAAATTCAAAACCCAATTTGTTCAGGTTCCGACAGATTGTGTTCAGTCAATAGTCTTGTACAACTAAAGTCAATAAATGTGCAGTTTTTCAGTTGTTTACCTGAATGATACCATGAGCCAATTTGGCTACAGAGTCTTGGACTAGAACAACCACAGCTCAGTTTCTGACAAGCCAAAGTCTCAAGGAAGCTGTGGGTAGTTGTGAGTTTTCAATTAGGGTTTTCTATATTTGTATTGGGTTATTACAGATATCTAATTTATTTATTGTTACTGACTATACCAGACTCCCAAATAATTTTACTCGAACAGAAAATAGCCATCAAACAAGCCTAGTCATGATCAAGTATTTGCTAAATACGGTGTGCCCTATATGTCAAATAATGAGAGGGATAAGATGAGAATTTAAGGAAGACTGAAGCATGAGGCATGTGTGTGACTCAGACATGTAATCTTTTAATTCAAGCGACGGAGGCAGGAGGATTGAGAGTTGAGGTTTAGTGTAGATGTCATATTGGATCCTGTTCAAGAACAAGCAAATGATGAACAATAACACAGCTCCAAACTCAATGTGCAAACAGATCAACATTGCAAAAACCCAGAAAGAGGCAACATTAATTATAAAATAAGCTTTATATGATATGGTGTTATGAACTAACCATTCAAAAGAATTCACATGCTAATAAGGTACCATTCATGTTAGCATGAAACACAATATGCTAAGCTTCATCACAGTGTGCAAATACCACTCTAAATTCTTTCAAATATGATTACATATTATAATATATTCTAAAATTACCACCAGCTTTGGATGACACAGAAATTGGTATAAATTCTATAAAGTCTGAAGTCTTTCAGGTTTATGTACCTTGTAGAAACCAAACTCACCATAAATGAGTTCCAGTTCTTTGATATTTTTCTTTAAAGATTGACAAATCTGTAGAGAAAAGGAACAGAAGTCACCTACCAAGACAAGGAGTAAGTGGCAGCCTGCTGCTGGCACCATGCTTGTACTCAGCGTTAGAAAGGTATGATCAATGGAGCCTTAATAAATACTAATTAAATCTGCATCTATTTAAATTCGTGTCTCGGGAGACTTCTCTATTTCAATATATTTTTACCATTCATTGGAATCTTCAGTTGGTTAGGCAGAAAAATTAGCCTCGTATTGTCCATGAGTTTGTCTTAGAGTTTTTTAAATTTCTATGGATTTTCAATATTGGGTTAAAATAAGGGAAAACTGCTTTGTTTTGTTAATATTGAAACTGAAGTTATTGTTGAACAAAGCCAGGGTCTTTAGCAGCTTATTTGTGTGTTATTTTATAATTCTTGACTATGACATAGCACATGTACAATGCACAAATGAATGTGAGTGTGTGTGTGTGTGAGAGAGAGAGAGACAGACAGACAGACAGACAGACAGACAGACAGACAGACAGAGACTGAGGATTGAACCCCAAGCCTCACACAAGGTAGTTGTGCTCCACCACTGAGCTATATGCCCCACCAGCTAAGATTTAACAATTGTTCTTTCCTATGTCACCGTACTAGTTGTTTTCTCTATTTGTTACTTTTTAAAATCACTGTACTAAAATGGAACAAAGAGAGAAAAGATATATTCAGTTCTGGCAGTGAATCTGGTCAAAATATTATCATAGCTCTAGTATACATTGGAAAAGCTTCTTCACTTACTAATGGAGAAGAAGCATACAGCAAGAGTTGGCCTCTCAGGACTTGCTTCCTGTTTTTCTCCCAAATGTCCCATCTCCTACGACTTACTGTGTTCTAATGATGCCACCATCTACATAATCCATCAAACAATTAATGCATTCATTACATCCAAGTCATAGTGATGCAATCAGCACTGGAGGTGCCCTCACATGCAGAGATGTACTTCACTAATCTCTACATGGTAATCTAATTAAGTTGTTAAAAAAGATGGACCATCACACTGTCTAAGAGCTGTTGTTCCTTTCCTAATGAGAGTTGTATGCACACCGGCAAAGGCAATCTTTTGAAATACCTATCATGCTGTGGTATTTAGCAAATTTACCAATGGGATATGCACAGAAAAGACCTTTGACTTCAGCTTTACATTTGAAAGGGTGAGTCATTTGCATCTGGCCTTTTGTCAGGTTCCTCAACCTATGGTAGAAAGAAGGAGGAAACTTGAACGGGAAACAGGCCATGCATGCTCAGAATAGCAGAGCTTAATATAACTTAGTACTGTCTACTTCTAAACTTAACCACACTGGCTTTTTCACTATTGTGATCTGGAATCTTTACGCAGCTCTGCAGGGGACTTCCTAACCGATGCTCTGAGTCATGTGAAAAAGCATCCACAAAAAAAACTAGGCATATATCTTTCCCCAAAATATAGAACCAATATCAGAAAGATCAGCAGCAGAATAGTAATGAAACAATACCACATATTATCATTTATTTTATGGTTTAAAAAGTATATTTTAAAGAATCGAGTGTCTATAGTGTCCATGAGAAGCAAGCAGCTTGTTTTTTTTGTCTAGTTACCCTATTATGTAATTTTGAACAGCGTTTATATTTGATGTGACTGAGTTTCCATTTTGTTTGATGGCTTTGATGACTAACACAATGTTAATCTGAGAGGTTTGCTAGGCTAGGTAGATAGGGAAAGTCAATTTCATTTAGAGCAAGATGAGATTCAGGAGTCTTCTGGGAAATTCAGGAACAGCTGCAGTTGCCTTCTTGCTACATTGCAATTGTGGATGGCTTTGGTTTTTGATTCTTTGGAACTAAGGGCCCTGGGATTCTGTGTTGGTAACTTCTGCATGCTGTGACAGGGTGTGGAAAAGAAAAATATGAAGGGAAGAAACTCTCTTTTGGCTCATAGTTTCAGAAAGATTCAGTCCAGTCCAGGGCAGGGAAAGTGTGGTAGAACATATGTGCAGACATTCCTCATATCATCACAGGCTGGGAACCAGAGGGTGACAGGAAGGTTCCAGAATCCAGCTGTAGCCTTCACAGCCTACCTACAGTGATTGCCACCAGATGAGTTTCACAGCCAAACCTCCCCTTCCCCTTCCCGTACACACACACACACACACACACACACACACACACACACACACAAACACACAGAGTAGTGCCATCTAGTGGGGAACAAGCATTCAATATCTGATTTTGTAGAGAACATTTAAGATGAAATCAGCAGTGTCCTGTGAACCAGTTCTCAGAAAAATCTAGTTTTTTTTAAAGCAACTCAATTTTATTCTAGCCAGAGAAGTTATTTTATTAAGGAAATCTACCGGTTTAAGAATTTAAATTTTATTTTTACAATTAGTTTCATTATGTGATGTTATGATATTGTGCATATAGTTATATGAGCAACTACAAGGATATATTGCATTAAACATGCTTTTTATCAAAAATTTGACAATCAGTACATGGTATGGTTTTACTCACAGGTATTCTACACTTTTGTTGAAAGAAGTTAAACTGTCACTTACAAATATGATCTTTGTCAAACAGTCTCTTTTGTAAGGGTGATAAAATAGGGCATGCAAATTCAGTAGCCTAATGAAATTTTAAAATAAATTTTATTTTTATTTCATGATTTTATTTTTGGTATGTGGGTGCCCTTAATACTTTTTGCTCAAAGCTTCCTTAACTAAACCCTTCTCTTTTGGAGACACATGGAGTTCAGTTTTAAGCTATGGGGCAAAGGGTAGAATGATTTCTACTACAAGATTTACTGTGAAGATACTGAATTTCAATAGTTCATTTAACTCATTATATTGTCTTTTAGATTATTAGAAAACAGTTTAGAGAATGGGGCAGCTCTTAGTCTCCTTTAATCTGATTATTTGCACATGAGAAACTAATGGAAGAATGAGTCGGTAAATGAAGGGATCAAGAGCCAAGCCCGTTAAAATATCCCTAGCTTGTGTCATGTGATACTTCAAAACCTATATATGCAACAGGAAACTATTCTGTTATCTTCCTAGTTTCACACTTTCCTACAAATTGCTTGAAACAAGAGAGCCTTTTGTCCTGGTGTGTGTGTGCACGCATGTGTGCATGTGGTGTGTGTGTGTGTGTGTGTGCATGTGTGTATATGTCGGTTGTTTCCATGTTTACTCTTCTATGTGGTGGGTGTGGGGTCTAAACCATAATTGGAACACCTTCTGCAATCATCTCTTCATCATTTTGTTTGTTGAAACAAGGGCTCTCACTGAACTTGTCACTCAACACCTCTACTTGGCTGGTTAAACATCAGCCCCATTTATCCTCCTGTTATTTTTGCCCCCAAGTTCAAGGGTTACAGGTATGTAGAGGCACTCTCATCATTTTTTCATGAATTCTGACAACCTGACTTTGGGATTCCAACCTTAACTTTCAATGATGTTGCCTACTGAGGCTCCTCTCCACTCCCATCCTTGTTATACTCCTTAGGAAAGAGTTTCAGCTCACCTGTGGCCCAGAGTACTCTAGATTTAGAGGCCTTAGTTCTGAATAGGGTATAAAATCCATCTCTCCCATACATTCAGATATGTAAGGAGTACTTTGCCTTACAGTGACAAATGGATATTATTATGAACACTGTGCCTTAATAATTGGTTATAGAACCCAATTGCCTGTACTAGGAATAAGAAATCTACCAATCTTGCTTTTATACCCTTATTTTTTTTTAAAAAAAGAATCAAAAGCAAACAAAATAATAAAGCTATTCAAAATGATTTCAAGAATATAGAAATCTTATAAACTCTACCTACTCATCTTGCCTTATTTCTTGCATTTTACATTTAACTGGTCACTTGTCAGTGATATGTCACTTTCTCTTTGTTTTGGAACATGTTGTCTAAAGCCTACTTTATTTAAATACATTAATTATAAAGTTATGCAAGTGTAAGAAAAGTATTTATCCTTGTACAAGTGCCCCATAATTTTCCAATAATATTGAGGGAGTCAAAAAAAAAAAAAAGATACTACACTGGTAGGAAGAGCAGTGAGGAATTGTCCATTAGTGACAGATCTCTTCTCATTGCCTTCTTCTGGATAAGTCAGGAGCAATCAGTTAACTAACTTATACAACACAAACAAGTCTTTCTGCTAGCAGAAGAATGTGGCAGAGCAGTAGATGTCCAACATAAACCAACTCAATGATACTTTTGTAGTCTTTTTTTTTTCCTTTATATTCTTTGTGTGCCTTTGGTCCTTTTGAGCTTTTGCTTATATATTTTGATATATGGTGTGGTTTTGGATTTTGTGTTTTTGTAGGGGTTTTGCATGTGTTTGTATGTGTCACTGAAAGCATATGGGTGAGTGTGTTTGTGTGTGTGGGGGGGGGGACTCTGATTCGTGTTTTATGGATTCTTTGGAGTTAATTTTTATTTTTAATTTTACTTTTTTTTTGAGACTGGCTCTCAGTTACGCAGTTTTTGCTGTCCTGGGACTGGCTAGGCAGACCAGATAATTGTATGCATTACTACACTGGCACGTGCTTTGTTGTTGTTGTTTGTGTGTTTTGTCTGTCTACCTGCTCATTTGTTTTCTAAAGAAAGAATGAAAGGGGGTGGAACTGGGTGAGTGGGCAAGTGGGATGATCTTAAAAGAGTTTGGTGGGGAGAAATTTATAATCAGAATTTATTGTATGAAAAAAAATTAAAGAACAGCATGTGGTAGAGAAGAGTCTTTGTGACTATTCAAAATGCCAAATGTTACCATGTTTTCCTGAGTATCAGCAGGGAAGAATGACCAGATGGAACCTCCCATGTTAAAAGGCACTTTGAAGACACAACTTAAGGACTAGGGGCTAAAATCAATTCTAAAAAATAGAATCACCATAGTTTATGTAGAAGATCATCAGTTTTGGGTGAGTGGCAAGAAGGATTCTCTAAGCAAAGGAACGAGTAGAAAAGCTTTCAAAGACCATTGAAATCTTCTCAAAATTATAAGTACTATTTTTGTTTGTTTGCTTTCGATCCTACATATTTTTTATTTTTTTTTTCGATTTTTGAGAAAGGGTTTCTGTACAATTTTAATTTTCTATGATGATTTTTAAAACTATTAAGTGAACAGTTCTAATCAATCTTTACTTGACAAAACTATTTGCACACATTTGTTTAACCTGATTAATATGATCATAGTGGTCATAGTCAGAACATTTTTAGAGTGAGACTTTTAACTTTAAAATTAAGTCTTGTCTTATGATAAAAATATTCTCTCCATGGTTTCACATTCACTATTGCTGCTGTTCTCATTCTCTTGCTTGAAGTGAGCAGGATGATCCAGATTGACAAGCCCAGACTTCTCTCTTCCTGTCAAAGGACAAATAGACACATTTCAAGCATTTTTTCCAGGAAGAATTAGTAGTTTCCCAGGGAGTGCTGACCTTCTGAAAGTAAAGTCAAAATAACAAGAAAATGCCATGAAGTATTAATCAGACCAAAAATAATATCCTTGCATATCTGAGCTTCCCCATTTAAGTTCTAATTTTTTCATTGAAAACATGACCACCATCATTATTATAAAATATGATAATGTTTCTTATTAATGGGACAAATGTTTATGAGAACTAGATAAGAGGACTATCAGCATGGGCTTTAGTTACATTGATAAATGGCTCAGTGTAAGTAGGTCCCAGGTCATATCTGCAAAGCCATGCATGCAAAGAAGGCTCTGCAGATATGATCTTCTATTTGTATTTCCTTCTTTCATCATTTTTTAATCTTTGTTTGTATTGTGTGGATTTAGAGAGACATATAAGAGAATGAATTCCCAGAGAGATTTCTGTGTTTTCACAGATCTATGCTTTTTGTTTTTGTTTTATTTTCTGATTTCTACTCTATCAAGATTCTTTGGGCATATTCACTGCTTATAATCTTCTGATCACCTAGACCTATAGCCAGATTACCCAGATTACTACAGTTATGCCAAGTCAACTGATTTGATTCCTACAAAAGGTTTTCATATGCATCAACAATTTTTGCAGCAAAAGCTTGTAAGTTTCATAAAGCTCTTATTCAGAAAAAAAATTCTCAATCTTGTCTTACCAACCACCAGCCACCTACTATAATTTTTAGATGACTTTCTGCACAGTATATCTTCTGTGCTCGATGACTGGTTTAAATTGTTGCTCAGCCTGAGGTACAAAAACTCCTGATTAGCTGTGTCAGATGCAGCCTCTTGGAAGCTCTGCACAGCTGCACATCCGTTCTTCTATTATGACATTCCTTAGCTAAGGGTTACACAAAGTCACCCAAAGAGCCTAATGATGTATGAGTAAAGGGAAAAGCAAGAGAAAAATGTTTGACAAAAATCTGAAGAAGTTAATAAAGAAACTGCAGTTTAATTTTACTAGGTGTCATCTTTTGAACAGGGTCAATACTCACAGAATTGGAAAGCTTTTTAACCAGTTTGAGTGTTACTCTAAAAGTAGTAAAATGTCTATGTTGACTCTTTAAGTTACTGGATGGTAGATTCCACCTACACTTGTCAGACAAAGAGCTACAGGTTGAGAATGCATGCTTCCTATTTTACATAAGCACATCAAGAGGTTTTCCTTATTAAAAGAGAAAAGAAATTAAAAGATTAATTTTACTGAAGAACTACTGCTTTGAAATCATTTTTTGACATCATGATAATTGAACTAAAGGCTCTATGAGCACAAATTTGCATATAATTTTTCATTTTTATTTCAGCTGTACTGAAGATTTGTTCTAAGGATTCCATTTGTCTTTTTACTTTAAGTAACTTTAAAAGCCTGTTCTGATTGTCTTTTTTATTCTCTTTCTTCCTTTGCTTCTAGCCTCCCCTTTTCTTATCTTTTTTGTCCAGCTCTTTTATTCTTCTATTTAGTCTTTCATGCTGCTTATGAAATTAAAATTAATTAAGGAAGGTGATTCCTTTTAGATGCAGAACTCAAAGTTTCACTGTGCACCTAGGATAATCTAAGTGTGTCCAATTGCTCCCAGACACTCCTATATAAATAAAATGATATGCTGTCAAGTTCACTTCAATTGGAGATGTACAGCTTTATCAAAGGAAGATCACATACACAAATAGACATACACACAGATACACACACACACACACACACACATGAATGCACACACATTATAAGGCAAGTCATGATATAGTCACAGCTCTGACATGGACTTTCTGTCTTAAAAGATTTCTCAGAGCCTAAGCTTAGGCAATTATTTTATTTATTAGCTATTAAGCATCTCTAATAACTTGATGTTTGTCTACCTTCCACATATTTGAACTATACCCCAAACAGTCATTCCTCATTTTCTGTGAGGATTGCATCCCAGGACCCTGTGAATACCCAAATCCAACAATATTCAATTGCTCCATGTTAAAGGGCAAAATATGTTCGCAGAAAACAAATGCATCACTTTAAATCACCTACACAATTAACAGTTCCAGTCACAATGGAAATTCTCTATGAATTATGGTTTAGTGTATTTTTTAGGAAATGAGGAAAGGAAAATTAAAGTTTGTATAAATGTTCAACACAAATGAAATTTCAAATATTTCAGTTTACGTTTAGTTGGACCATTGGTTATTTGAACCTTCATAGAATGGCATGCGAAGGAACCACTGTCCTCAACTTGTAGCTAATGAAACAAGATAATTCCCTCTAGAAGACCACCTCATTCTGCACTTATAAATTTCTCCTACCCTCTTGTTCTGTCTTGGACATTTATAATGATATTTAGACATAGAATAAAGAAATGCTTCCCTCCTCACGGAAGAAAAGTAGATGTTTTTATTTCTATTGCAGTTCTAGCTGGTGCCTGCATTCTGTATCACCACTGCATTCTTGCCAATACTGACCAGCATTCATGTCCTAAAACATTAGAAGTCATGAATGTGGTACATGCCTTGCTCACCCTTATGTTTATAGTTTGGGATTTATAATACCTTTGCATATTCGTTAATATGTTGAATGAATACTAAGTTGCTACATTGATTACATTTATTTTAATATCAACTTTATAATATTTTAGATGTTTTATTTCAATAAATGTAATTCCCCTGTCAAGTATGGACATTTTTATTAAATGAAACAAAAACTAATGCTCAGAGATGATAAGTGATTTTCCAAAGAACCCACTGCTGTTATTCTGACAAATCTGGCATTGGAACTCAGAAAAAAAGATTATAGCCCAAATTGTGACCCTCACCTACTCACCCCTTAGCTTAAGAATCTCTAGTATTTATTCATGCTATACAAACCCAAGAATTACCAAGATTTTGTTATTTATAGATTTTCATTTGCAAATCTTTCACATTCCGAAGGCTGTGTGAACTGGTTTATGTCAGAGTCAGATATAATGTAAAAATTGTGTGTTTGTGTGTGTGTGTGTGCATGTGTGTGTGTGTATAGATATGTATGTGTGTGTGTGCATGTGTGTGTGTATAGATGTGTGTGTGTGTGAGTATGTGTGTAAGGATACCCATTCTAACCTATATATTTATGTATTTGAAAAAGGCAATATCCTCCTGTGAGAAAGTTTAAGTAATACCATTTCTTTGAAGATCTCTTAGTTTTGTCTTTCTTGAGATTTGCACTTTCCAGGGACAAAGTATAAAGAGACCCATTGGTTACACAGTGGTACCTTTCTTGAGTGACTATGCTCCCCGCCTAAAGAACATTATGACTGTCTTAGCCACAGATTGCAACAAAGCTAGGAAGTAAAGGGGTAAAAGAAAAAATAGAATTGCTTTGTGATAAACTACAATTTGTAGTTGGTCTTTTTTTTTAACTTAATTTATTGATAATACAGATTTTATGGCAGGTATGGTAGAGCAGCAATAAAACTTTAGCTAGCGACATATGGCTTTCCTATCTAGTTTGTAAGATTCATGTATCTTCCTATGGTTTATGCATTGCTAACTCCAGCTTTGCAGAAATTAAACATCACAAGCAATGTTTGTTTTATTGCTTAATCTGTGGCCTCTCTTTGGATGGGGCAGAGAATCAATGTCCTTCTATTAGTGTCCATGTATTGTTTTATGTGTCCCTTTCTTGAAAAGTCCTATCTTTGATAAATATTTCATGTTAAATATCTGGTGATATAAAATGAATATGTGGCTCTCAGGGTACAAACACTGTAAGTATGAAACAATTAAAGGTAACAAACAAGTGTTCTGTAACCCACATTGAAACCAGAGTGAAACTCCTCTCACTTTCACTGAAGAGAAACGTCAAAATTGAGCAAAGTAAAACAAAAAAGGAAGGTTCACTTATTTTAAAGAGATTTCATCTTATGTTTGCTTGAATGGCTAAGAATAATAACATGCTGGTGAGGATGTGCAGTAAAAGGAAGACCCATCCATGGATGGTGGGAATGCAAAGTTTTATAATCAATATGGAAATTATTTTAGTCATTTCTCAGGAATATAGGAATTTATCTACCTTAAGATCCAGCTAATCCACTCAGGCATATGCCCAAAGGACACCTCATCCTATCACAGAGACCCTTGCTCATCCATGTTCCTTGTTCATTACTGTTCTATATGTAATAATCAGATGCCCCTCCAACAGAAGGATAAAGAACATGTAGTACATTGACAAAATGGAGTATTACACACCATCTAGAAAATGACATTTTGAAATATGTAGTATGGATATGTACATATGTATATATCCGAGGAGAGAGAGAGAGAAAGAGAGAGAGAGAGAGAGAGAGAGAGAGAGAGAGAACAAGAAAAAATCATTCTGACTGTGGTTTCTCAAACCCAGAAAGACAAATGAGGTATGTGTTTCTTTATTTGTGTGTATTAGCAATTAAGTCAATGATAACTAAGATATACTCCATGGAACCACAGAAGTTAGATATGGAGTGAGTGAATAGAGCAAAGAGAGAGTTCTTTTTAAGAAAGGGAAATAAAATAGATGTGTATGGTTGTGGGGGTGCTAATGGTAAGACTGACTTGTAGGGAGAGGAGTGAAGGGGTTATACAAGGGAGTACAGGGAGAGACAGTTAAAATTAAGGGGCATTTGAGAGATAATATGGCAACCTAATAAAATAAAAACTTCCTAAAATATAGAGTTACATGAAGGAAAAATAAATGAAATTTCTAACTAATGGGGAGACAGAAACTCAAGTGCCCATATCTTGTTACATAACAAAATTTTCTGTACCGTGATTGAGTTACATTTACTTGAGTTGTTGGCCAAAGGGATCCTTTGGAATCCTCAAAGAACTCAGGCTGTTGTAAAGACAACAGGTTACCATCTACAAACTGGCAGCAAGGCTCTATTGCTGAAAACAACCCCCATATTTGAACATGGAGATACTCAGCTGGTACCCACATAGAGAAGTCACTCTTTCATTCTGCCAACTTTGATACAAGAAGGTACTTTGCTTGCTAACAAAAGAGAAATGTAAACAACAGACGATTAACAAATGCTTTATCTAAAATGATGTCTTGCCTGCAAGGTATGCTAGATAGTGGTGACACAAACTGAAGGCGTAAACCACGAACAATGCCACACCAGTTTGGAGTTATTATTATTAGGGTAGTATTTATTTAAAGAGGAAAAACTTACAGATCACGATCCCAGACAACAGGTCTCTGCACAACTAGAAAGGGAGTCTAGTTGCCAGGCGAGCAGGAAGCCAAGAGGGAGGGAGCAGAAGGAAAAAGAGGCTTTATGAATGGAGAGAAACCACGCCCCAATGGGCTGGTATCTCAGCAGCTATTGGTTGGAGGGGCAGAAAGACCTCCTGCAACACCTCCCCCTTTTGTTTAAGTAAGAGAGTTCTAAACCTACTATGAAATTATATACAATAAGTACAAATATCCTATTCTAACCAGCTTAGAACTTGTATAATAAATAACTTGGCCAAGTCATGAGAGAAAAGTAACTATAGTTATATAGTTTTCAACCCCATCAAAGATCTGAGAAGGGAAATAATGTTACCTGGGTAATTAGGAAGTTCAGTAAAACAACTTCCAAAACCTGCAACAAATCACAGGGACAACTAGCTACCTGGGCAATCACCCAAAGTTACATTTGCAGCGTTGAAGCAACCAACTTTGGCTAAGGCCTAACATAACTGACATACCATTTTCAAAGGCAAGCAACTTTTCAAAACTATCTTACCCTGTCTTGGCAGGATATGACAGTTCTGTTTTATCCATTGATACACGCTCTGTATCTCTGTCAGTGGTTAAGGTATGGGCATTTCTTTGCCCCAAGGCCAGTTCTGTCAAAAAGAAAGGCTCCAGGTGGAGTGTCTTTGGTGCTCAACATTCTCTCGGGAATAGAGCGGTGTTGCCAGGAGCAATTGTGTCTCACTACCACAAAACTCTGAGTTAGATTAAAGGCCATTTTCTACAGCTCTTTGAAGAGGTTGAAGACCATCTATCTATACTGAGTATAATCTCTATATATCTAAATAACCTAATTAGTCTAATTATAAATGGCAAACTTAGATGACTATTAATCTATATAATTCTCAATATCTATCTAACTTAAAGACTAAGACAATAAACATCTGTGTAACAAATGAGGATAATGACCTCCAAATATAAACAATGTACAAATATACATTGCAATATGGTAAATATCGATACAATATATGTCAATACATAAAAAATATTTTAAACAGAGGTAGAAACATGCATGCATACAATAGTCAATATAATTTAACTTTGTATCAAGAATCAATACCAATATATTTGTCTAAAAATTGTAACTCACAATTACAAATCTATTATCCCATCACCCTCTTTTTTTTTTTTTTTTCAAAATGATCCCTGAGCTTATAGAATTCCTCTCCCAACCTCCCAACCCCTAAATGATGTCCCTAAACCCGGGGGCAAACTTTACTGGGAGAGGGGACGTCGTCCTCTAGAATTACTTCCAGCTGTCATGGGGGCGAAGTTCTTTCTGGGGGATCCTGTGAAAGTAAAATGATGGTTAAATTTCAAGATCAATGTCTTTTAAAATTGCAAATAGTCTCTGAGTATTTTGTGGAGGTCTGGCCAGAATGTTGTACAAGATGTGCACCATTTCAGCTAACCAAGTTGGGATCTTCTTGTGCAGCTGGTACCCAAAACAGGTCTTGTAGTAGCGCTATCAGTATCATGACGTCATATCAACCAGGTAGAGTTGTTGTTGTGGAGCCTTATCTTCTTCCTGGAAACTTCAAATGTCACTTCAGAAAAGACTCATTGTTTATTGTAAAAAACTTAAACAGTAATTCATCATTTAGACCAGTATTACTTTTTACAGCAGAAATTGGAGCTTTTAATTTTCTTGGTGAGGCACGTTCTCCACTGTGACTGGTAATGACTGGGCCACTGTTGGCTTGGGGGCCTGCGAGAGGCCCCTCAAGGAGTTTCCCGACGGGATCGGGTTGCCTTGTTTGTCTGTTGTTGACCTGCATTCGTTGGACCAATGACGGCCTTTACCACATCTCCTACATATACCTGAAGGCCTAGGTCCCCTATTTTTGTCATTCCCAGAGGAGATATTATTCCTAGAAATTCTGTGCCTGCAATCCCTTTTCAGATGTCCTAATTTACCACAATTAAAACACCTGGCAGTTTGATGTCTCCTCATTGTTGTGGAAATCGCTTCTCCTACCCAAGATTCATCATTATAGCTAAATGTCTCAACATTCATCGTATGCTGAATCCATTCATCCATAGGTGCTGATCTAGACTTTAAAGGCCCAATTATCTTTTTGCATTCTATGTTTGCATTCTCAAACGCTAGAGATTCAAGAAGTATTCGTCTAGATTCCGGGTTTGTTACCCCTACGTCCAGAGCCTTAATTAATCTTTGCAAAAAGTCAATAAAGGGTTCTCTCTGTCCCTGCCTAATTCTGGTATATGATTCAACCCTTTTTGCTGGATCTTGTATCCTATTCCAAGCATTTAAAGCTGCTTGGTGACATAGATGCAGTACTTCATCGTCATAAAGAGCTTGGACCTGTGGATCAGCATATTCTCCTGCACCAAGAATTTGATCTTGGGAAACCTCGACACCCTTTGCTCTTCCTTGCTGTTCCATATGTTTGGATTCTTCTCTGAAATAAATTCCAAACATCAAGGAAGGTCCCTTATCTAAAACTGCAGACACTAACTGATGGAAATCATAGGGGGTAGCTCTAGCATTAGAAGCCCAAGTCCTTATCATTTCCTTTACATATGCATTTTGCAAGCCAAAATTAACAATAGCCTGTTTAATTTCTTTCAGATCATTCATTGCTATTGGCATCCATCTAGCTTCTCTGACTCCCTTTGAGCCTTTAGAAGTTGACGCTTTGTCAGAATTAAGTATAGGGTATGCTGCTAAAACCCTGGGTAAGTCAGTTCTAATAGCTGGTGTTGGCTTTGTATCCTGTCCTTGTGCCTTATTACTCTGTTCACCAGTTCCAATCATTTTTTCAAGCATTTCAAGTCTTTTTATTATTGTGTTTATTATTGCCTCTTTTGAATCCTGAATCTCCTGAATCTCCTGAATCTCCTGACCTGCATGATTCCTTGAGAGTACCATAATCTTCCTAAATGATAGAATATTCAAAAGAATACTAAAACATAGTAACCAGTAAATTAAATTATCCTCATAGTCATATAAATTTTGCAGGATAAGACCCATTGTATTGGTAGCCCAAACAGTGAAAGTCATGTTGGAAACAAAAACTGCCATATTACCTATTATCCAGCTGGCCTCGAACTCACTGAAATCCGCCTGTCTCTGCTTCCCGAGTGCTGGGATTAAAGGTGTGCACCACCACCGCCTGGCCGGCCTCGAACTCACAGAGATCTGCCTTTCTCTGCCTCCCGAGTGTATGCCACCACCACCTGTCCGGCCTCAGAGATCGTCCTGCCTCTCTGGATATTATGGGCCTTAAGGCCAAGTGTATCTCAGACTCGGCACTGGGGCCTAAGTCACGAACTAAAGCCAGTGCGTGATGATTCAAGTTAAACTGCTGGCTCCACGCACAAGGCACAAGCTACAAGGCTGCCGCAAGGCACAAGCCACACGGCCGCAAGGCACAAGCCCCAGCAGAGGAAGCGAGGGCTCGCTCCCGCCAAGCCGAACTTGCGGCTGGCAGCTGAGGGGGGGGGTCCTAAAAGCCAAACGTTCGTTGGGCGCCAGGTGAAGGCGTAAACCACGAACAATGCCACACCAGTTTGGAGTTATTATTATTAGGGTAGTATTTATTTAAAGAGGAAAAACTAACAGATCACGATCCCAGACAACAGGTCTCTGCACAACTAGAAAGGGAGTCTAGTCGCCAGGCGAGCAGGAAGCCAAGAGGAAGGGAGCGGAAGGAAAAAGAGGCTTTATGAATGGAGAGAAACCACGCCCTAATGGGCTGGTATCTCAGCAGCTATTGGTTGGAGGGGCGGAAAGACCTCCTGCAACAACAAACTTGTGCGAGTAAACAGCCAATAACTGGTTTCATTTAAGGCTCCTTCCACAATATGTCATTCTTGTCACTGTTTGGATGACCAAGAACCAGAGACTAAATGGCAAAAGACCTAGAGAAACCAAATAATTCTGAGAAGGAAAAAAGGTAATGGTAAAATGAATCCTAGTGATATTTATCAAAACTCATAGAGTAATTTTTTTAAGTTCTCACGAGAGAAGCTTCCTTCTTAAGCAGATGGGAGCAAATATTTATGTCTATACCCAGACATTACATAGAGAATAAGAGACATTGGAATACTCAGCTCTACATGGAATGTCTCTGCATATGTATTAGAGCTTCCAGCTTAATGCTCTTCATGGACTTTCTGAGTGAGTGAAGGAGTGGGTCTCTGATTCTTGTTCCTTATCTTGGACTCTTTTCCGTCAGTTGGTTGGTCTTGTCCAACTTTGATGTGATAGTCTTTACTGTATCTCATTTATTTTATTTGTTAACTTTTAAAAATAATGAACAAATGAATGAATGAATAAATACCTAGCTATTAGAACAAATGTTAATAACTGGACTGTTACTGATACCGGCTGGGAAAGGGAAAACATGTTCTTTCCAGACTAACACTGGTATGTCAACCTTTCCAGGAGAGGCCTCACTTTCAGGAGTAGTTTACATACATATAATGGATTCCGTAATATTTTTTTCTTAAATTTATTCTATCATCTATCTATCTATCTATCTATCTATCTATCTATCTATCTATCTATCTATCTATATTTGTGTGTGTGTGTGTGTGTGTATGTATGTGTGATTTTATTTGGTTGCACTTTGGTGGGTTTTTGTTTATTGGTTTTGTTTGTTTTTTAGTTCTATTTTGATTTCTTGGTTTTGGGTTTTATTGTTGTATTGAATTTTTTTTTTCAGAAAAACCCTTAAAGTAATTGGTAGGGACAGGGAAAGAGATTGGAAGAATTTGAGGGAGTGGAAGAATATGATGAAAATATAGTTAAATTTAAAAATTGTTTTATATAATAAAATATAATGTAATAAAAAAAGAAAAAACAGAATTTTGGAAATTTTCATCATTAACTTCAAATAAGAACTTTCTTATAAAATGTGAATAAAAATAGGTAATTTGAAGCTTAGACAAAGTAAAAAGTATGAGACCCAATTTATAACAATTATGCCAGCCTGTACACATCACCACAAGTTAAAAAATAGATTCTTCAGCTTTTGTATAATCAATTACTTATACCATGAAATTAGCAACATGAGCTGCATAACTAAAAACCTAAAATTTCTAAAATAGAAAATTAAAATAGAAGCATAGAAAAATGACTCTTTTAGAAAACAGAAATTAATTATATTCAAATTGAGTCATTTTTCTGGGAAAATGTATTAGATATTAAAATATCTAAAGCATAGCACAATTTCGTTTCATTAATTTAAAAGATGCAAACATAGTGTTAATTGTGTTTATCTCTGAAGCTATCAATTTTCACAGTAAATCAGTTATCTATTTCTAAATTTTTGGCTTTTGCTTTAAATTTGTAGCTTCATTTCCTGAGAAACCTCCACACTGCTTTCCAAAGTGGTTGCACATGTTTGCATTCCCACCAGCAATGGATGCGTGTACCCCTTTCTCCACAACCTCTCCAGCAAAGGCTATCATTGGTGTTTTTTATTTTCGCCATTCTGACAGGTGTAAGATGGTATCTTAAAGTTGTCTTGATTTGCATTTCCCTGATCGCTAAGGAAGTTGAGCATGACCTTAGGTGTCTTTTGGCCATTTGAACTTCTTCTGTTGAGAGATCTCTGTTCAGCTCAGTGCCCCATTTTATAAATGGGTTGATTAGCCTTTTACAGTCTAGCTTCTTGAGTTCTTTATATATTTTGGAGATCAGACCTTTGTCAGTTGCGGGGTTGGTGAAGATCTTCTCCCAGTCAGTGGGTTGCCTTTCTGTCTTAGCGACAGTGTTCTTTGCTTTACAGAAGCTTCTCAGTCTCCCTGGATCCAGCAATACTACTCTTGGGAATATACCCAAGAGAGGCCTTATCATACAACAAAAGTATATGCTCTACTATGTTCATAGCAGCACTGTTTGTAATAGCCAGAACATGGAAACAACCTAGATGCCCTTCAATTGAAGAATGGATGAAGAAAGTATGGAATATATACATATTAGAGTACTACTCAGCAATAAAAAACAAGGACTTCTTGAAGTTTGCAGGCAAATGGATGGAAATAGAGAACACTATCCTGAGTGAGGTAAGCCAGACCCAAAAAGAGGAACATGGGATGTACTCACTCATATTTGGTTTCTAGACATAAACAAAGGATATTGAGCCTCTAATACGTGATCTTAGAGAAGCTAAATAAGAAGGAGAACCCAAAGAAAAACATATAGGCATCCTCCTGAATATTAACCTTCATCAGGCGATGAAAGGAGACAGAGACAGAGACCCACATTGGAGCAACGGACAGTAATCTCAAGGTCCAAATCAGGATCAGAAAAGAGAGAGCACGAAAGGAACTCAGGAACGCGAGGGGTGCACCCACACACCGAGACAAGGGGGATTTTCTACCGGGGAACTCACCAAGGCCAGCTGACCTGGGTTTGAAAAAGCCTGGGATAAAACCGTCTTGGGAAAAAACATAGAGACAATGAGGACTACTGAGATCTCAAGAACAATGGCAATGGGTATTTGATCCTACTGCACGTATTGGCTTTGTGGGAGCCTAGGCAGTTTGGATGCTCACCTTACTAGACCTGGATGGAGGTGGGTGGTCCATGGACTTCCTACAGGGCAGGGAACCCTGATAGCTCTTTGGGCTGAAGAGGGAGGGGGACTTGATTGGGGGAGAGGGAGGGAAATGGGAGGCTGCGGTGGGGAAAAGACAGAAATCTTAAATAAATTAATTAATTAAAAATAAAAAAAATATAAAAA